>CM076577.1:885780575-885804156 GCA_034641835.2 Pinus albicaulis
GAATTTTGTAGTCGCCAATTCACAAAACATAGATTGTATCTTTTCCTCCATCACATATAATGGAATTAATACATAAATTACTTTCATGGGCTAGATTGCAGAGTAGTTTGGGAAAGTACTGAAAACAATTTTGATCTTACAAGGATCAACACAGCTTGTTGATGAAATGTTCAAACTTTTGCTAGCACAAATGATAAGGTAGTGGGTTACCAAAGGTCCAGAAAATGAGGCTGAAAAACATAAGAACAACACAAGTTTGTCAAAGAAAGCACTTTTCATATGTCATATGGAAGAAAAATATGAAGTAATCAAAGTAGAAGAGTAAATGAATGGTTAGAGTATGAGGAAGTTGACAGTTTGATCATTTTTTATAACAATCATAATTCTGTAATTGCTTTTGTATGAATGATCAAGCTAACAAGTAGGATGGCCATCAAAGAAAAAGAGGAAATGAATGGTTAGAGTATGATGAAGTTGCCAGTTTGATAATTTTTGTAACTATTGTAATTTTGGAACTGATTTTCAATGAACGTTCAAGCCCTCAAATTAGGGTGTCTAAGATCCAAATAATTATGTCATCTATTAATGATTAATGAAATTTATGGGTGTAGTTGCACACTAATAACTCTTTCATTTTGTGCAATATCATGGTTACTGCACTGAATGATGTTGTGTAATGTTTGTTTTATTATACAGAATATTGAATTTTATTATATGGAATATTGAATTATTTTCAATTAATACATAATATTGTGAATTTGGATTCTGTATTTAATAATTCAAATAGTTATTCTAGGGTGAACAATTACATACATGGAGGTTTCAAGAACCTTAACATATTTTAATAATTCACATAGTTATTCTAGGGTGAACAATTACATACATGGAGGTTTCAAGAACCTTAACGTATTTCAAACTATCACATGCATCTGAGAGCTCAAAATTAGTGAGTTCTTGGGTAACTTGATACCATGTGTACTTCCCACCACCTTCTATTACACCATAGTAGGATTTTTTTCGAACTGCTTCCTTGTCTTCATAACAATCTGGAATAGCTAGGTCAATGCCCATTGGTTCCACTAGGAAAACCAAAATAAAAGTGTAAGAAACAAAATGACAGAGATCTACAGTGTTCACTTGCTATAGCTTTCAGATAATATTCATATAACCTACTATCCATGCTCAAATTGGTTAACTTATGGACTAATTGATACCCCATACCATCAACAATGACATTAGATAAAACCTCATGTGATGTTCCTTTAAAACCTTATTTTCTAACAGGAATGAAAACAAGTTCAATGCGGCTGCTAACATCTTCACATAGTCCAAAACCTCTATGCAAAAATTACAAACATTTCTTTCACAAATAGATGATTTCTCCACTAAAATATACCTAAAGAAACAAGCAAAGAAAATCATAGAAGACTAGATTCCCATCGAAATCTGGCAAAAAATCTTAAACCAAACCAACTGGCCCAATAACAACAAAGAACATTATTTAAGAATGTAGGTGTTCACAGTTTCCCATATTTATGGAAGATTCCATGGATCTAAACTCCTTTTAGCCTTGGAAAAATAGGTTGGAGTGTTCACTCAAAACATTCCACCCCATTTTTTTAAAATGGAAACTTAGTCTAGATTCACAAAATATTCCATAACGAAGAGAATTAGCTGTCTTAATATGAAAAACTAGGTATAGAGACTCAGTTAAGTAGTAAACTCTCTTTTAATGTCTTCTTAAAAGTACAAAAGTGAATTTCTACCAATAATACAAAGATTCACAAGTGTTTGATGTAAGCATGTGTTGTCAAATAGCAAGTTCTATAATAAAATTAGATACCCTTTAACGGAAACACATGTGTAAACCTAAGCTTCAACTTCAACATATTAAGAGTTGAAAAAAAGGCTATATATCCAATAACATATAAATCAAAAGAGACTCATATATATCCATTATTTTAAATCTAATCCCTACCTAAAACCATCATAAAATTATAAATTCCTTTCAAGACACACTCATGATATTACAATGTTTCTTAAGGTTACTCACCGGTATTGCTGATCTTTTCCAGGAAACAATTACCTTTCTGTTGAATCCACTCATGGATACAAGATCCTCTTTCATTGCCACGGAAAAAAAACTATTGCAATAAGAAATATAGACACATCATATAACAATTAGTCTCTAGGGGTGATATTTTACTATGCAAACAAAAATGACTTATTATATAAGAAAGTACTCTTACCCTCCTGTATAAATTACTGAAAAGTGTTATCTTCCTCCTACAGGTTTTCCATGCAACTCGAGTGACTCACAACTAGGAGGGCCTGCAACATCATGCCAAGTTCCACCAAATCAATTTAAAAATAAAACACTCCTTTGGCCAGAAAAACTGTTATGGAATACCCATTGTGATAAAGATTAACCAAATAAACCACATACAAGTAGGACATTTTTAACGATGGTCATAAATTATTAAACAATGAGGGAGCACATCATAACATATGCACTCGGACAAAAAAACATACATATGTACGCATTTTCTTTGTTATGGTTTTTTCAGGACATGAAAAGGAATATATGTTGAATACACCAGAAGAGATTGGGATGGATCTTTAATTCCCTAACGAAAAAAAAGGGACATAATATGACATAAACTCATTTAGAACCCTAAATTTTCACTAGAAACCAAGTTAAATATAAATAAAAGGCAGTAAAATTACATCATTTACAATAGTGATCGACCTTCTTCTTAACGCTCTCATCCAAGATTTCTTCCGCATACTTGGATTGGCAGCAACATAACAAATTTTATGGCTTCCACAGGGAAAATATCTTCACAATTCTTGCACGATGCTACATCGATGTCATACCCCACACTGCTACCATTACTTGTATTATTACTATTATTTTTTTTGTTCTCTTGTTTCTGGGTTTTTCGTTTTGGGCTTGTTCGACTGCCATTTTTTCTTGTTCTTTTTGTTGTGTTTTTCTTGGTGATGGTATTCTGTAGGTGCTAATTCCTAGAAATGAGGGGTGAATGGAAGAAAATACCAACTGCAAACAATGTTTTTAAGGCAAATCGGGGTTGAATGAAATTTGGAGAGATCGCAATTTTTTCTTTTTCTTTTTGCTATGTTTTTTCTTGGCGATGGTATTCTCTGGGTGCTAATTCCTATAAATTCGGGGTGAATCAAAGCAAATACCAACTGCAAACAATGTTTTCAAGGCGATTCAGGGTTGGAATGAAATTTTGATAGGTGATATTTCTTTAATAGCACTTATTTTTCATAATATTGGTGGCTAAAATACAATATTTAATTATTTTGTAAATAATTTTTGGGCGAACTATAGAAAATGGGTGTAATATAAAAAATTCACCCCTCCAAAATATAAAACCCCTTAAATTTCGCCCATGGGCTAAAATTCGCCCCTAAAATTTTCTATGCTTGGATGATAATGATTATGACAATGAAAATATTTAAAAATTGGGAAGATTTTCCATGGTCATTAGCTTGTCATCATCATAATCATTGTCATCATCATCATCATCATCATCATTGTCATTGTAAACACCATCGTTTTTATCATCATAATCACTATTCATGTTATTATCATCATCTTCATTATCTTCTTCATGATGATTTTTGGTATTGTAATCACTTGTTCATAAATGTCAATTTCATAAGAAATGTCATCAATGCAACAAATTTGATGAGTGTTGGAAAATGGAAGCAAAAGAAGATGCAAAAAATGGGTGCAACAATGGACCTAAAATTGGCTACAAAAGTGGGTGCCAAAATAGATGCAATAGTCAACACAATTGTGGACACAAAATATGATGCAAACACGGATGCAAAAGTGGAAGCAAACATCTGTGCAATAGTAGGTGAAAATTGTGGTAAAACAAAAGTGGATGCTACAACGGATGCAAAAAAGGACACAAGCTTTGATGCAAAAAGGAGGCAAATTTGGATACAAAATAAGATGAAAAAAATGATGTAAACATGGACACAAACATGGGTGCAACAATGGACACAAAATTAGATGCAAAAGTGGATGAATATAAGTAGGTGCAAAAGTAGATGTAAAATTAGACGCAAAACTTGATGCAAAAACGACGTAAAAGTGGATGCAAAAATATACACAATATTTGATGCAAACTTGAACACAAAATAGGATGAAAATGTGGATTCAAAAGTAGAGCCAAATGTGGGTGCAATGGTAGGCACAAATTGTGGTGCAACAAAAGTGGTTGCAAAAGTAGATGCAATAGTAGACAAAAAAAAAAAAAAAAATCAAACTTGGAATCGAAACAAGATGCAAAAAATGAATCAAAAGTGGATGCAAACATGGGTGCAATTGTGGACACAAAATTGGATGCAAAAATGAACGCAACAGAAGTAGATGCAAAAATAGATACAAAACAAGACACAAAACTTGATGCATAAACCTGACACAAAAGTGGATGAAAAAACAAATGCAATATTTGATGCAAATGTGGATGCAAAAGAGGATGGAAATGTGGATGCAAAAATGCAAGTAAATGTTGGTACAATAGTAGGTGAAAAACATGGCGCAACAAAAATGGATGTAAAAGTGGATGCAATGATAGAAGCAAAAAAAGAAGAAAATTTTAAGGCAAAATAAGATGCCAAAAGGGATGCAAAAGTGGATGTAAACATGGGTGCAATAGTGGATGCAAAATTGGATCAAAAAGTGGATGCAACAGAAGTTGATGCAAAAGTAGACGCAAAACCTGATGCAAAACCTGACTCAAGATTGGATACAAAAAAGGATGCAAAAATATATGCAAAAGTAAATGCAAACTTAGACACAAATGAGGATGCAAACATGGATGCAAAATTAGAAGCAAAAGTGGGTGTATAGGTAGGTGCCAAACTAGGTGCAAATTCTGGCACAAAAAAGTGGATGCAATAGTGGACATAATAATGGATGCAATAGAGGATGCAAATTTGAATGCAAAATAAGATGCAAAGTGGATGCAACAAAAGTAGATGCAAAAATAGGCACAAACCTCGATGAAAAACTTGGTGCAATGGGGGATGAAAAAGGGGATGCAAAAAATGATTCAAATGTTGATGCAAGTGTAGGCGCAAAAAAGTGGATGCAACAGACTATTCAAAAGTAGATTAAACAAAATTAGGTGCCAAAATTGACACAAAACTTGGTGCAAAGGATGGCGCAAAACTTGGTGCAAAATATCATGCAAAACCTGGTGCAACACTTGGTGTTAAACTTGGTGCAAGGCTTGGATAAAAAATCGGTACAAATATTGCATCGCGTTTTGCACCATATTTGATAAATGGACACAAATAGCACCAAAAATGGTCTCTAGACACAAAAAAGGAATAAAAAAGGGATGCTAATCATAGGGTTTTGTTGTAGTGTAGATCCATGAATTTCTAGATAAGTAATCAATGAAGGTGATGAAATATATATACTCTCCAATGGAAAATGCATCCATTAGCCCACAAATGTAGAAAATCAATAGCTCAAGAATCTTAAGTTTTGTTAACAAAACTTCAAAGAATCATGATTCATACAATGTAATTTGTGCATTATATTATTAGTTTATATCTCTGATAGGCTCTATTTTTCAATATGTCTCTTTCTTCAATGCCATACCATCTATATTGGCGTCTTTGTTGTGCTCATTAGTTTGGTAATCTCCATGAATGTTAAATTAACACTACACATAACAAGAGTAGTCACATCCAACTTATATAATGCTACATTAGAAGTATTTTGAGGTAAAAAATTGACCTCAAAAAAATAAATGTACTACCAATATCAACTTTATAAGAACCAGTAAGATTTGAGATATAATATCAACCATAAGGGTAAATAGTTTTGGATTAAAAGAAATAAAATTACTTTTTTTCCTCATATTTTCAAGTTATTTCATTATAGGTTTACCAATATTTCAAATGTAGGAACTTTTTGGATGCAAAATTAAACTTTGCATCCAATGAGAATCCACTTTGCATACTTTTGATAAATACGCAATAAGGTATATTGGAAAATACATAGAAAAAAAGAAAAGAAAAAACATTTTCTTGAAAAAAACAGTTTATCAAAAGGAACATTGGATGGTGGAGTATTTTGAAATAAATTTCAATGAAAATATTAGAAATATGATGAAAAACATGTGTTCAAAAAAAGAGTTTTGTACTTGTTGAACAAAAGGTGTGGGATGTGCTCCTTGATGAACCAAAAGGTGCAAGGCTATATTCTCAATTCTCATGTCTTTTGTAGTTGATTCCAACTCTGACATTCATCATCAACTAAAGTAATAGAACCATTAGAAATTGATGTAGGATGTGTTCCCTTCCGCTCAATAAAATGAATTCCATATGGAAAAAATAAAACAACAATTAGTGCAGAATGACCTCTATCAATCTTTGTAGTCTTACCATATTGAATTCCTTCTCTAATCACACTCAACTTAGGTACAATCAAAACAAAAATGCCTTGTCCATTCTTCTTAGGTCCAACACTACATATTCCATCTAATGCAAAACACAGATCCCAATATAGCTATTATATTCTTCAAACTTAAGGGAAAGTAGTGCATTAGTAGCCATCAAAACATGACAAAAAGGCAGATCACTAATATCATCCTTCTTACAAACATCACTACTACCAACACTATCATCTGAAATATCTTGAGAAGCAACATCATCATCCATATTCCATTGAGAAGGATATTTAACATTCTCTTCCAAACAACAAGTAACCCTTATGATGATGTATTTATATGTTTCTTATTTCAGCAGGGATTCATGCTACACTATACATTTATTTTATCAAACCAGGATTGCTAAGGTTGCGAGGTACTCTATTCAATATACACAAGAGGCAAGCTCCTCATGTTATCCTTAATGAACTAAACCTATTGAATAAGGAAAACTCATGGGGACATGGTCGCAAATGGGAGGATTGTCTTAAGGATGGCCCACTACTCAGCTAAATGGCACCTCATGCACCTAAATCTTGTTATAGGGTGGTTAGCTCTGTGTCATTGGGTGAACCCAAATCCTCACAATTTTGCAACATCTCATTTCATAACATATTCTTAGAGCAGGATAGAGCTATAATGATCAACTGCAGGTATCGTCCCCCAATCAACCTAATCTAAAACAACTCCTATTGTTACTAATCTATAAATTCAAAGGAAAAACATCAAATGACACATTGATTGATATGATAACTTTCATTATAAGAACTATAATGAACTGGATTAAAATTATTTGAATGTAAAAGAATTTAAATACATCAAAGATACTGAAAAATTAACCAAACCATTAACCTACTTCCATAATATAAAGAAAATAAATTGGAATAGTATCGTACCTTTAGTGAGCCCATCCCCAAGGTTGGCTTGTGCCTTCACACTATATGACTGTTAGCTCAATCTCGATATATTCCCAAATTCATCCACAACAAGCACATCAAATCAATTGCAAAATGCTAAAGAAATCAGATGCAAACTTTATATTATGCATATCAGGAGTCAACACTATTACAAAGTTGTGTAGAAATCACCAACTTTCACTACAAAGCGCATATATATATATATATATATATATATATATATATATATATATATATATATATATATATATATATATATATATATATATATATATATATATATATATATATATATATAGGGGTATTCATTCAAACATAGATAACAAATTGAATATCCCTAGTGGACCGAATAGGAAGACAAATAACAAGATAGTGGTTCTGGTTACAATAAAAAACAAGGAAGAATTGCACATTCAAGACTCGTGATAAATATGAGAATTGCATGCAGTTATGCATGCCTACGTGCTGAGATGAGGTGAATGTTTTGATTCAGGTTCTACATTGGAACTACATTTGTCTGACTTTCTTCGAGTGCATGTGCTTGTTTGGGCATTGGGAAATACCACATGCATGGTGTATTAACCCCTTCAACAATTTATTATTTTCCTGCAATTGTTTGATTGAATATGTGTTGCACAAGTTGGCCCATTGGCTTGTGATTCTCATTGCTAGCATGATTATACAAACTAGTCCAACTGTATTCATGAGAGTGATCCCTATGGATTCAAAATAATGAGGTTCTCATCCATAAGGTAACAATAAGACCCAATTTTCTTCATGAGAGTGATCCTTATGGATTCAAAATAATGAGGTTTTCATCCACAAGGTAACAATAAGGTCCTCGGTCTTAGATCAAAACCTCCATCGGTGTACCTTGATGATTATAGCTCGATAGTCAACCTGGTAGTTTTATGCTTCCAAAAGTCATCCACCAATGCCTTAAGAAAACCTCTTGACACCATAGTCAGTCCACCACTTTATTATGCACACATTAAAATTAAACACAAAACTATGTATACAAAGTTACATAATACCTAGACTTAATACTTTTTCCAAAATTCCTCAATTATAGACTAAAATAAGGAATTAAAGAACATAATAAGTATATATATATATATATATATATATATATATATATATATATATGTATATATATATATATATATATATATATATATATATATATATATATATATATATATATAACTTTTAGCTTAAGATTAATACATAGCATGTGTAATGGTGCAAATGTTTGAAAAGAGAGAAAAATTGGGGAGAAAAGAGGCAATTTAGTAAACAAAAATCATGCCAATTTGGTAGCTCATGGTCTCCCCCTGATTGATTTGGTTACATGTTTTCATGCAACTCATTCTTCTTCTGGGATTCCTGCATGTAAATATCCCTAGTTGTAGGTAGGGTGTCCCAATTATTGCGAGTTGTAGTATCCCAATGTCTTGTCTATTTCTGTCCAGCTTTACCTTTTTTCTTCTTTGTCCCATTAGATAGGAACTCTATGAAGTCTCATAGGACACCAAAGTAAAGGACAATGAAAACGAAGTTCCACCTAATGTGGACTATGATGAAGTAAGTAATAGATATAAAAGATCACTTTGTTGAGTGAAAGTCTAAAGTAAGATATCCCATAGGATGCCTATCCCGCAGATATGGTGGCAACCACTCCCAAATATCATGAGAAACTATGAGAGACTCTAGTGAATATGTTCTACCCATTTCATGGTATTCTGTAACAAAGTATTGTTGGTTGTGCCGAATGGTAATTAAATCACTTGAATTCTCTCTCAAACTTTGTAAATCATTAACAACCACCCTATGACTAGATACTTTTCCGTGACCATGAGGTTGGCCTCTGTTTTTGTGCAAGAATAGAAGTCTAGTGCCTTCTTCTAGTTCACTAGATTGGTTATGTAAGATCTGAAAGCCCTAAGTTGGAGATCCCCAATGAAAGGATTAGGGTTCCTCCGAGAATTGTCTTGTAAAAAAAATTGAACAAGTAGAGTTCACAAAACAAGTTTTTTTTTTGCAATGTCTACATTATACTAAAATCAAATAAAAGTTTGGGGTTGGTCAATCTCATAGGGTTGATAATATTTGAGTTGTCTAAGTTAGAAATAGGTCCACTAGTAATGTATATAAATAGGAAATACCCTAGAAGGCACTCATCAAGTGGAAACTTCCACCCCCAATTCACATGCAAACTTCTTGAATTTTTGTTGCTTCAAATATATATATTTCCATTTTGTGATCTTGGCTTTCCACTTTTCCTCCTATGTCATATACATAGAGAACCATCTTTGTCACATTTGCTTAATGGTCTATCGATGAATTTCCTTGTTAATAATTCCTAGATCAAAAAGGTCATCCTTAGTTTTCCATTGAGGCATGTCTATTTTTAATTGAAGGAATGCATAGGTGTTAGTGAGGGTATCATCTAAGATGATATTAATAACTTGTTGGGAATCCTTTGTGCGTCCATTTTAAAAATTCCTTAGCCCTAGATTTAGGGTTTTCTCCATGATCTATAGCATCAAGTAGGGTTCTTAAATTATTTAGTTTTGGTTTGTTTTAGTGTAACTTAGCCCTAAGATTTTCATTCGAAGTAATTTTTTTTTTTTTAAAGACTCGGATAAATAGGGCTATAGAATCAGAAAAAATTCGAAGTCAAAACCCTTCCTCAACTTTGCTTTATCTTCCTTGGCTTGGCTTAATCATTCCAAATTATAAATTTGGTTGTGATTCCTCTACAACATCCTCTATAATATCCCTTTTCTATTGTGGAGGCATTGCCTCAACAAATTTTTCACTGATTAAATTTTCAAAACCATTTGTCATGACCTCTAGTGCATTGTAATCTGACTTGTTTGTTGGTATGGTGTATAATTCCTTGATAGAATCCAAGGCTCTAGTACTCGGTGTTGTCTCTTTTCCCGTTTTGGCACGTAACATTGATGAGCCCCTGGTACGGTATCGAGGTCCTGACATGGGAGGAGTCTCTTATTTCATTTGATTCTTGCATGGTAAAATGATGGCTCAAAATTTACTCTGAATCCCTTGAATGAAGGTGTCCCATGGTATATCCAATCAGTCTAATTCAACATCAATTAACATTCTAATTAGTTCTTGGTGGTGTAACACAGTCTTTGGGTTATTATTTCACCTTATAAGAGCTTTCATTTTAGTTAAACACTTCAACAAATAATACGATATATTCACTGGCTTATGCCCCGCCAAGTGCATGAGAATTATAATATGGTGGTGATATACCTTTCTACATTGACCTTCGTAGGTAACATATTTATGCACCATTAATATCACTTCTTTCCACAGAGAAAGAATAGTATGATGATGAATACCTCATCGTAAGTCTGGTAATGGTGATGACTCCTCCAAAAAGTGGCACCAACGTTCGCTAGAAATATTGAAGTTCTTTGACCATGCCCCACCTTCCTGTGACAGTCTAGTAATAATTTCAATAATCTTCTCATTCACAGCTATTATAAGATGTTTCACTAGGCCTTGAGCTCCGTAAAAGGTGTATGCAAATTCCAGTGTGATATCGGTATCATGCCCTAAAAGCGATTGAGGAATTCAATGCATCTAACCTTAACGAAGACCTCACATACCTTCGGCTTCATTTGCACAACCTCCAAATTTACTGGCTCAGCCTTGTTAATTGCTCCTCCCGTGGCATATAATTACTATGGAAGACTCAACTTCAGTATCTAAGAAAGAAAGAAAGTATTTTTAATGTTCACGAGGCTAAAAATAACCTATGGGATAGATTGCTTCTCTATCTGGCTCTTGTATTCGGCCCTTTTCCTGTGAAGTTTTACAATAAACACTCCCAGCTTATCAACAAACTCTTCGCTGAATAGATTATCCCAAGAACTAGCTGTCAGAATACCTGCATAGTTTTCCCTGTTGTCTTTGAAGGCCTCACATTCTAAAATTAAATGTTTTTCTGTTTCCACTTTTCCGGAGGAGCAAAAAATACATACTCTTTCCTACCACATTTCTTTTAGCCTTTTCCAGCGCCCCGTTTCACAATGGAGTTGATGAGAATTAGTCCTTAATTGAACAATAAGAATTTTAGATCTCCAAGAAATATTAGACCCTATGTATGCCTTTTGTTGATGGTTATGCGTGGGGTTGAACTCTTCAATGTAGTACTTCTTCTTTCTCCCTCGCTCTTTCTCCCAAGTACGTTTGTGGAACTTATCCATAACAAATTTTTTTATCTTTTTACTGTTTGTAGGACACATGCTCAAGAAAATACCCCATTTACTAAACCATTTATTATTTTTCCGCATCCAACTCTTCTTTCTTTTGCACAATCTGTCACTAAACACAAACTTAGGCCATCTACCCTCTTCCATTTTCTCAATTTTTTTTAGATACCTTATGACTCACACCATAGCAATTGCTTCAATAGGAGCAGCCCCTGTTTCACTTAACATGATAGCATAAGGAACTGCACTTTTAATTTTGAATTTGTTTGTAATCAAACGCTTCTAAATTTTTTCAATTTGTTTCCACTGCATCTTGTTTGTGTTGCTAGCCCACATTTCACAACCGTAGAGAATCACTGGAATCAATAGAAGCCCAAAAAGAGTTAGAGTGGTTTTCTAGTCCCACAGCTCTGCCTCTCTACACCTGTTTTGAAGAGCATAAAATGATTTCCAACCCCCTAAAGTTCTTTTCTTTCTACAACCATCCCAACTTAAATTTCTGTTGAAGTCAATTATGAGGTATTTGTATTCTGCAACTTCTTCCAGAATGTTGCCTTCAAAATAGAATTTATGTTGCTTATGATTTCTTATGTTAGAGAAAACCACTACTTTCGTTTTGCTAATATTGACTTGCATCCCAACCCTTCTACAAAAATTCTCAAGGGAACGTATTTCTTTTGCAAACCAAGAGTCGATTTAGCAATCAATATAAGGTCATCTGCGTATAAAAGAAGCCTTACAACGAACTTGCCCAAATGGATACCATCACCCCCTTGTGAATTTAGCCACTCTTCAAGCTTGTCAATATATAACCCAAAAAGGGTAGGAGACAATGGGCAACCTTGATTGACCCTCATATCACTTCTAAAACTTTCAGAAATGCTTGCTAAAGTTTTGATTTTGACTTTCACCTCTTCATACAGCCTATGCACAGCTGCTCTCAAATGCTTGGGAACCTCGAGTTCCTCCATTCTGCCCCAAATCTTATCCCTAGGAACCGTGTCAAAGACTTTTCTGAAATCAACAAAGCAACATAAAACTTCTTCCTTTTTTTCCCAAACTTTTCAATAATGTGCCTTAAAGTTATACAATGATCAATTGTGGAATGTTTAGGTCTAAAACCTTCTTTCCCTTTAGCACGTTTATCTCTTTCTTCTACCCACTTGCTGATTTTCTTTTCTAACATGCTTCCAAATAAATTTGCAAACAAGGGGTTTATCATTATGGTTCTATAATTGGAGGGATTATTGAGGTCACCACTCTTGAAAAGAGGTATTGCCATACTAGTTGTCCAAACTGTGGGGAACTCTGCAGTAAGATGTTGTTGAAAATTTTTGTAATGTGAGGTGAAATAATTTTTAAGCCCCACTTTAGATACTCTGCTTGGAGTTCATCTAAGTCTTTTGCTTTTCCAGCGCCCAAATTCTTGATACCCATATCTACCTCTTGCACCGTGAAGAGTTTTGTGCCTGTGTTGACCAAGGGAGGAGGGTCAACCTTGGGATCCTGCTCATAAAGTTGTTTTTCATAGTCAATCCATTTAGAAGTTGTAATTTTGTTTTCAGTTTGCACCTTTTTCGGTTGGAGCTCCTTCTAGAATAATTTGGGGTTATTTTTCCCTAGGAAGATTAGTTCTTCTCTCCTTGAAACCATGAAATCAACCTTTTTCTTTTTTACTATCTGCTTGTAAGCTTTGAGCTTTATGTTATCTATGTCTGATTATTTCCACCTTCTCCTTGCCTTTTTATATTCCTTGTCAAACCAAGCATTAACCAGAAAGAAATTTGTTTCAGACTTCTTAATTTTTGCTCTTTTTCACTCATAAAGTGCGCTTTGAATTAAATGTGTTAATCCATGACTATGAAGGCCATGAAATGAGATTTCCTCCTTCTTGAAGAGCCTCTCTAGCATTATTTTGAAGGTATTACAATTTTCTGGAGTCAAAAGAATTCTGCCCCTTGGGGGATTTTGTTGAACACACTGAATTTTTGACCCTAATTGCTTCTTTCCGATCCAAGAGAAACTTAAATAAATTGGCTTGTGATCTGATTTTAAGTCCCAAATTTGATCTCCAACCAGCACTTCCTCCATTTTCTCACACAAACTATGCGAGAAAATTACATAATCTACTACACTTGCTCCATTGTAAGTATTGCAAGTGAAATTACCGGACTTTTCCCATCTAGTCAAACCATTACAAATGACTAAATCGAAAGCCCCACATAGCATAAGAAATTGTTCTCCAAAGAGATTTCATCCTTTATCCTCTGAAATTCGTTCCCACTGATGATTACTGTCTTTTGTAAGCCAGATAGGGTCACTGTCTTCTTTACAACAAAGAATGCTAGCTTGTTCACCTGCATTTCTAGCATTGAAATCCTCCACTATAAGGACTTCACCTAACTGAGAATATATTGCAATATCTATTTTTAGGGCTGCAAAGGGATGTTTTTGGTCAAGCCCTCTACTTTCGTAGATTTTTGAAACTTGCGGCACAAAATAGCATGCTACAATTCTGATGTGATTTCCATTTTATGATATTTTAAGCCAAACAAATTGTTTATTTGGCTCTTCTTTTTCTAGCTGAATGAAACGACCTTCTTTTTCTCTTACTAATACCATGATACCCCCGTGCCCTTTGCCATTCCTTGCTGCCTTGTTCCACACTTCTATCTTCCAGTACCCTTCAAACAAAGGTGTCTTGCACCCTTCATGCTCATGTGTTTCTATGAGGCAAATTATGTCTCTACCTTCCACAATAGGCCCTAACCCAGGTCTTCGTCTCCATGGGTAACCCCTGTAGTTCCGACAAACTAATCTTAAGAAAACCTGGGTAAGACTTGACTGCTATTTGTTTTGACATGCAAGACTCACAGTTGAGTCTTTGACCCTGCTTGCCCATACTTACCTTGCTTCCTCATTTCTTGCTGAAGATTTTGTTGCCTCTTCTTTGTTATCATTTTGCTGCCTTTTTTTGGAAGGAGGTCCAAATTGCGCTATCATGGCTTTACCTTTATAAACCCGTGCTCTTTTTCCCTCATCTCTTGCTGCCCTAACTTTGTTCATTTCGTCCCTCCTTTCTTCTTGTTGTCTTATAGTTAAATCTTCTTCTAGAAAAACCGAGAACCCCTCAAGAGTTGCTTCTTGCTTAGAATACAATTTATATTCTTTTAGGAGCAATCAATTTAGAGTAATGGTGCATGCCTCGAGCTTCCAAATGATCTTACCCATGATATGAAATGATATTATTGTAAGGTGTTGGAGGAGTGTTACCATCATTTCCTGTTAATCACATGATCACATGTCGCGTCGGTGCTGATTGGGTATTGATTTTGTCGTTGGAGGTGAAGTGCGTCTTGGAAGAACCCATGACTCAGTCTAACCTGATAACTTGTACATGATATTGGTGACTTGGCATATGGGTCGACTCATGGCTTATGGATCAAGCCCAATTTAGCAACAATATGGTTATAGAAATCGATTTAAATGCTACCCACCACATTATTTTATGTAAAACATATCACCACTTTTGTAAATTATATCACCCCTTATACTTGTATTAAAACATAGGTTTATGAGGTGGTAGTATGAGGGTCAAATTATAAAAAAATTTCAATATGAACTTTGGAATCCTTTGTTATATGGGAGTTTAAAAGACTATTTGATGTTGGCAAGAGGGGTAGTGGTAGAAGATGATGAACCTTATATATATATATATATTTATATATATATATATATATATATATATATATATAAGAAAGGTGAATTACTCAACAATATAAGCTCTTCAAGGATTTTTGATTGTGACTTTGTTAAATAAAGTTACCAAATTAACAAAAACTATAACCTAAAAACGAGAGTTTTAACCCAAAAAACATATAAAATAAAATTCCCAAAACAAGAAGTTTTGATGTTACATCAATAAATTTTATTATTATTTATCATTATTATTATTATTTCGGGTTAAAATTATAATTTTTTAAAGCAATGGTATTAAAAACCAAAATTTATGTGCAATAAATATGAAAAAACACTCTGAAACGAAAAGTGTTGATGCAATTTGATATTGTATCAACATTTTAATTTTTAATTTTTTTTGGGCTAAATTCCTCACTTTTTTATTTTTATTTTTTAACAATGGAATTAAAAATTCATTTATTTGTGCAATAAACATGAAAAAACACCCCGAAACTAAAAAAGAAGAAGAAAAGAAGCAGAAGAGTATTGATGTTGCATCGACATTTTTTGGGTTAAAATTCCAACATTTTTTAGCAATGACATTAAAAATAAAATATCATTATTCCAAAAAACCTTAAAATTGTAATAGTTCTCGACAATTACATTAAAGATAAAATATCACAACTCTAAAAAACCTAAAAATTCCAACAATTTTCGACCATGACATTAAAGATAAATATTATGACTCTGAAAAACCTTAAAATTTTGACATTTTGCAAACATCACATTAAAGATAAAATATCACAACTCTGAAAAACCTAAAAATTCGAACAATTTTCAACCATGTTGTTAAAGATAAACATCATGACTCTGAAAAACATTAAAATTTTGATTTTTTTCAAAAATATCATTAAAGATACTAGCATAGATCCATTTTAAGCACATATATAACATGAGCTGAGAGGGATCAAATTTCTTAAAGTGCAAACCTATTTTAAAGTGCAAAAAAAATTGTATAATTTTTTATTGTTTAATTTTCTATGAACTAATTCAAGCTGTGAAACTTCAAATGGCTAATTAAAATCAGTTATAGTTTTTTTTACGGTTACCTTGTTGATCCTGCCAGTAGTCATATGTTTGTCTCAAAGAGTAAGCCATGCATGTCTAAGTATAATATATGTGTTGAGACATTTTATCAGCGCACATTAAACTGGTTTTTTTTTTTATTAATATATTTTTAAGTATATGTCAATATTAATTCATATTAAAATATTTTATTCATAACTCACATTGGATATCTTATTCTATATAACATTAAAATAAACTTTTTAAATATTTTTTTCTATATATATAGATATATATGAAGTTGATATCACGTGTTAAAATATTTTTGAAAAATATAAGGTTTAAACATGTTAGTCACATATCTTTTTTTACTTCTAATTACTTTACATGAAATTATATTAGGTGATATGGATACCTAATTAAATATACATATCATATTTTTCTTTTCTTTTTTATTATAACCAACATTGCTTTTCTATTTCGAGAACATTTTATTTTTATTTTAAGAGGGGCGTACATGCTTACACATCGCCTTCACGCTTGCTTGTAGAATGAACATCTCGGTTAAAAAATATTACGACTCAAAAACACTTTAAAATTTTGACATTTTTCAGTCATGGAATTAAAATCAAATGTCATGACTATAAAAAGGCTTAAATTTTCAAGCTATTTCAAGACCAAATATCATGACTAAAAAAAACCTTAAAAATGAATACATAAATCAAGGATTCATTATATAAAATTTTAAAAATATATCTCTTTTAAAATCCTAGCCTAAGACAACTCGACACTTTGCAACAAGAACTTAAAAATCAACCATGAAATTGACACATAGATACGGCACATTTGACCATTGCAATGAAAACTTACAAATTAACCATCAAATTGGCACATAATGGAGGTGGACTTGATCTATTGTAACGAAAACTTAAAAATCAACTATCAAATTGACACATAGTGTGGTTGGGTTGGTATTTGAGCATCGACACAATTCCTGCAATTAAAAAAAACAATTAAAAGAAAAAGATAAATAAATAAGAATTAAAAATCAAAACAAAAAAATAATAAAAAATAATAAAAAAACAAATTAAAATATAAATTTAAAAAATAATAATAAAATATGTGACATATAATATATTAATTAAAAAAATCAATTTTTTTTTTATTAAAATAAAATAATTAAAAAGAATCAAGGTGACCCTCTACCCAACCTTAGCGCAAAAGGGTTGTTGGGGCCGATTGGGGAGTCAATTCTCGGAATCCATCATCACCCACAAGAACGTTGTGGGTGGGGGTTAAATATGGAAATCGAACCCCTACCTCGGTTGTAGTGGAAAAGTGCCGCAGGCAAGGGTGGCTGGAGGGACCATCACTCTAGCCGTGTTCTTGTAACCCTTTGGCATCATGACTAGGGTAAAGGGGTCGATTCCAACCGCAAGATCAAAGGGCCATCGATAGGGCGGCTAAAGAGGCAACCCCACTCCAACCATCGTCTACCTTGTGACCCTTTGGCTCCATGGCCGGGGCGGGGGTCGATTCCAAGAATTAACCCTCGCCCACAACACTGACACTGTTGTGGGTGAGGGTCGGCTCCAGGTGTGAGAGGATGCCCCATTTTTCTTTTTAATTAATTTATCTTATGTTTTAAATTTTATATTTTTATATGATTTTTAATTATTTTTTATTTTTAATAGTTTGTAATATATATATATATATATATATATATATATATATATATATATATATATATTAAATATTTTTTAAATTTGTTTATGTTTTGTTTTGTTTTTTAATTTTGTTTCTTTTTCTTTCATTTTTTTTCTTACTTGATTTTTTTTTTCAATTTGTTTGTTATTTTTTTCCTTGGTTTTTTTTTTTTTTTCAACGGGATGGATAGGAATTTGATATTAAAATGAAAATATGGTTTCTCGGCAAAAACTATTACATAATTCTTCATGTTCCAAAATTACACTGCATTTAGAAGTCCAAAAGATAGAAAATCTATTCTCATGACAATTTTTACTAGCTATTCTAAATAGATGCCTACTATATTCTCTGCAAAAAACATCTAATAACGATGTGTGACTACATAACATCAAAGGATTCAAAAGTCTCATAGTTTATCTAGGAGAGGGTAGTCCTGCTTCATCAACTTCTTCATGCATCTTGGTTCGTCATCCTTGCTTATTATTCCTACCCCCCGAACATTTTGGCCTTTTTATTCACTAGTTCCTCATTGGTCCCAACCTATTCCAAGGTAAACCTTACTCTAGTGTTAAATTTTTCCTCAATATTTGCCACCCAAATGTCCATGGATGTAAATTTAGTTTGAATCTCAACTTGAATCTTTTCCATCTTCCTTTGCAACAATTCATATTTATTTTCCACTAACAACTGATGTGTCTTCCTCTTATTTTTCTCTGTAAGATCCTTTGCTTCATGGTGTTCAACAACCCTTCAATTGATTCCAATAATATTAAATAAATTATTCATTTTTTCATCCTCGTCCTCATGTGATTATTCTCTTATTTTCCCATAGTAGGACTAAACTTATCCACGCTTCGAGGACCAAATGTTAACAACAACTGTTGGTCACAATTCTGAATACTTAGTAGCAACGCAAAGCGAGTTCGAAGGTGAATAACTCTAAGCCATATATATCCTTGTCTACCTCTAGTTCACCACCATTGAGAATTGATTTGCGAGGCTTCTGAGTCCATGCTTGAATCATTGAAAATTATTTGGAATGGCAGTTCATCGATACATGAGAAAAATACACTTAAATCCATTCTATGATGAATTACATGTGTTAGTAGGGTTGAATCTCCCCTTGCCTAAGTATACTTATTCCCACCTTGATATATTAATACTTCTTGCCACTTGTGCGCACATGTTGTTTCCTCCATTTTCCAAATGTTATGGTGATATAGACAGGGGTATGCCTTTGTTGGACCTCAAGGCTAGAGAGTAAATAAAGGCTACCATTTCTTTCTTTCGAGTGTCGTATTGCGGGTTGAAATCTAGTTTCTTGAGAGTTGTGTTGTTTGGGAAGTTTCCATGTTGAATGCCTAATAATTTATTCAACTATGGAAGCCTTTTATAAATAAAGTTTTGATCATATAATTTACCCCCTAGATTCATGATATAGGTGAGTTTAATATCAACCTTTGATCCAATTTTAAAGTCCTCTACTCTAGTATAGTTCTTTTATTTTCCAATGAATCAACTTTTCTATCAAATGTCTGTACACATGGAAAAATTCAAAATTTTCCAATTATTTAAAACAATCCTTTGTAATAAGGGAGGAATATCTGAGTCTTGTGATCCCCTAGCTTTCCATACCTAACGAATTACAATCATTCACTAGAAAATTTGGCGGAAATTCCGACGGCCAATTCGTCGCTATTCCGACACATAGTCGTCGCAAGAGCGACAGTTCGAGGGCGGGAAAAACGTGGTTTACCATACAGTCGCAGTTCTTACGCAATTAAAAAGTGTCGCACTATCGACACTTTTTCCGTCACTTCCAAACAAGCATCACTCTTCCGATGTTTCCCAATCCGTCGCACTTTCGACCTTTGTAAACTGTCGCACTTCCGACGAAATGTGGTCCGACGTTTTGAACGTCGCTCTTCCAACGTCTGTAAACTCTCACAATTACGACGAAATGTGGTCCGACGTTTTGAACGTCGCTCTTCCGACGTTTGTAAACTGTCGCAATTCCGACGCAGTGTGGTCCGACGTTTTGGACGTCGCTCTTCCGACGGTTGTAAACTGCTACAATTCCGACGAAATGTGGTCCGACGTTTTAGACGTCACTCTTCCGACGTTTGTAAACTGTCGCAATTCCGACGAAAGGTGGTCCGACGTTTTTATACTGTCGCGCTTCCGACGTTTCTAATCTGTTGCAATGCCGACGCTTACAAGGCGTCGGTATAGCGACGGCAGGTTCAATTAAAAAAAAAAAATAAAATGAAAATTTAAAAGAGGAAAAACGCTGTTTTGAATATATTATATGAAGTAAAAAAGTCCATGAAGTCATTACATTTTCACATCTGAAGATTGGAACCCAAATGTCCATCCAGAAAAGTGGAAGTCCCGCCCTAGACAATGATAGAAAAATACCCCATGTCACATACAGGGACATGATATAAAACCCAGTAACGGTCCACATGGAGATTATCGACAATCTGAGAAAGCATCCAAATATGCCCGAGGCATCTATAAGAAAGTGAAATAGCAGTATGTAGAATAGTAAAGCAACAGATAGAGTACCAACGTCCATTGTTCCAAATAAAAATTAAAGTACCCAAAATCCTGCAACAAAGAAAAATGCTAATCATGTGAGGAGTGTGATATGTCCAAAATATAAAAAGACCATCAGACCATATCAATAAACCAGCAACATAGACCAGCATCACTAGTTTTGAAGGCAGAGTGATAAACATTAATCATTTTTTTTTCACAAGAGAAAAAACGTTGTTTTGAATATATTATATAAAGTAAAACAGTCCATGAAGTCATTACATTTTCACATCTAAATTTTGGAACCCAAATATCCATCCAGAAAATTGGAAGTCCCACCCCAGACGGTGATAGAAAAATACCCCATGTCACATACAGGGACTTGATATAAAACCCAGTAACGGTCCACATGGAGATTATCGAAAAATCTGAGAAAGCATCCAAATATGCTCGAGGCATCTATAAGAAAGTGAAATAGCAGTATGTATAATAGTAAAACAACAGATAGAGTACCGACATTCCATTGTTCCAAATACAAATTAAAGTACCCAAAATCCTTGAACAGAGAAAAACGCTAATCATGTGAGGAGTGTGATATGTCCCAAATATAAAAATACCATGAGACCATATCAATAAACCAACAACATTGACCAGCATCGCTAGTTTTGAAGTCAGAGTGATAAACATTAATCATTTTTTTTTCACAAGAAAAAAAACGTTGTTTTGAATATATTATATGAAGTAAAACAATCCATGAAGTCATTACATTTTCACATCTGAAGAATGGAACCCAAATATCCATCTAGAAATGTGGAAGTCCCACCCTAGACAGTGATAGAAAAATACCCCATGTCACATATAGGGACTTGATATAAAACCCAGTAACGGTCCACATGGAGATTATCGACAATCTGAGAAAGCATCCAAATATGCCCGAGGCATCTATAAGAAAGTGAAATAGCAGTATGTAGAATAGTAAAGCAACAGATAGAGTACCGACGTCCATTGTTCCAAATACAAATTAAAGTACCCAAAATCCTTGAACAGAGAAAACGCTAATCATGTGAGGAGTGTGATATGTCCAAAATATAAAAAGACCATCAGACCATATCAATAAACCAGCAACATAGACCAGCATCGCTAGTTTTGAAGGCAGAGTGATAAACATTAATCATTTTTTTTTCACAAGAGAAAAAAAATTGTTTTGAATATATTATATGAAGTAAACACCATTAGGAAAAACACCATGTATGTATACAGTGAACTCTGGTAGTAAATTCTCTAGAATCAATTCTTCATCCAAAGCAAGCTACAACTAGCTTTCTCCAAATAAAACATTTCTTTATTCCGAAAAAGTCAATGTTACTGCAAAGTATATGAATCCACACTTACTACTCCAATTGATGGAGTATTTATACAAAAAATCATACAAAATATCTCATAACAAATTGAGATATTATCTAGGATAACTAATAAGAATTTTACAACAATATAGAGACAGATGGTCTCGTAGATAAGAAAAATGATAACTGATGTTGTGTTGTTTCCTTCTTTTAAGAATGTGCTGGAGGCAGGCCCTATGTCTTGGCTTGCTGCTGTCCTCTTCAGTAATTCTATGTTGATTATTTCGTTTCACTGATACTCTTTAACTGCTCTGATACTCTTTGATATTTGTTCATCCTTTTATCCTTTTTATCATGATATACTGTGGTAAATAGGCAAAAAATTTTGTAGGGATATTTTTTTACAAAAGTTCCATCATTTCTTCCCACCATTGAACTTCTGGCACTCTGGTCCTTTGCAAACTTCTTAGTGTTTCATCAGCCTCAGTATATCTGAAGAAATTAGGCTGATTTGGGAAAAAATGATTTACTTCATGCTCAAGATAAAATAAATTCTCCAATTTGTCATGAAGGTTTTTCTCCAATGTGAGATCCTTTTCCAATGCTTTGACTGTTTTTTCTAATTTGTTCACTTCTCTTGTTTTATCAGCAACACTCATTTTTGAAAGATCATATTTATGTTCTAGAGTGGCCAATTGTTCCTTTTTTTTGTGAAGCTCTATGGCCTGAATGTTCATATCTTCCATTGACTTTGTTAATTCATCAGTGTTCAAATTTGTAGTGTTGCTCTGTGACAATTCTGCTAGCTGACCTGTTGTTGTTGTACCCGTCACTACTCCTGCTGTAGATACTAGAATATTTGCCTGCTTATCTTTTAATGCATTCTCAAGCTCTTTTTCAGCTGTAGTAAGTTGCTCATTCAATTTTAAGAGCAAATCCATTAGTTCTTCCTCAGAATTTTGTTTGATGATTTCTGCAGTCTGTGGATGTCTTGTGTTTAAGAATTTTAATTGTTTTCTGCAGTCAGAATATTTGCACCATCTTTTCTCTTGATCAAAGCTTCAATACCTTTCACATCTTTAGGATTATGACCCAAACCAATGATTATTTCCTCTAAAGTTTTGATTCTATTATCCTTAGCCTAGGAGGAGGCTTTTTCAAGCTACAACTGTGTATTAGTATTATCCAAAGAATCCTGCAACTTATGGGTCATCATTGATTTATCCGTCAGAGTAGAATAAATCATCTCACCTGTTTGCTTGTGTAGCTCAATTTGATCTAAAGGATGGATATACTTTGCTAAGACTTGAAAATTAGTCCTAACGTAATCTGCAACTGTCTGAGGCTGCTGCACCTTGGGATTGAAATGACTCATTAACATCTTACCCTGTTGGATGTCATAAGTTGACATCAATATTTCTTGATTTTTCGGAGCCATCTTCAAAAATTGGTTGTACACTTGAAGTCTAAGTGGATCGTTCTTGGCCTTTATATTGATGAATGTTCTTTTGATGTCCTAGGCAGTTTTTACTGGAGGTTTGAAAGAAGATATTTATGCACTTTGTTGCCTCTGTATTTCCTGTTTTTGAAAATTAGTGGCA